>CM068827.1:12586974-12604474 GCA_028554795.2 Sinohyriopsis cumingii | reverse complement strand
GTGCATCCGCATAACCGCGGACTTGGCTGTTTTGTGCACGTGTTGTGCAGTATGACTAATTACTGAACAGTTCCGACAATGTTGAGTTAATGGAGAAAACTTGAGTATATAAAAGCTTTGTATCGAAAAATATGAATGTTTTTAAGCTTTACTTCACGACGTTATGAACATTGCACACTTCAGAAAAAGACAAGGAGTTCATTTTTTCCATTCAAATGTAGTAACCATTTTGTTATATATTCCTTTCCTCTACCCGATACTTAATTATAAAAAGAAAACCCTATTTGAAGCAAATTAGTTTAAATTCTGATAAATTCCAAAGCGAATCCACACCATTGTAAAAATAAAGCCCTAAACGAAAACATAACACCATGGCCTTTTTAGGGTACCGCTCAATAAGTAATTCATTTGAAAGTGCATTTTGGTCTAAAAATGTAACTGAACATTTGAGTCACGTTGTTAAGGGCTGCACTTTGAATAGCTATCCCAGCTGATATGGAATGGAATGGGTTTGTTGTTCTGTCAATCCAACAATTCTCTAGATAACGACCGGATTAATTAGAATTAGCATTTTCGTATGGTGTACGTGTGACTGGAAGGACTGGCCTTGACAGCAATTTGAACATTTGTTTATGTTCTGCCATTGGCAGTTTGAAAAAATATGGAATTCTTTAATTACAGTATTCGAGGAGGCAGTATCTTGAATACCTTTGTTACGAAAAATCAAATTCATTTTGTTTTAAAGCGCAATAAATACTCGCATAGAATGTGATTTCTGCTGGACATATGGTCTGTATAGACTGTAATAGAATTTCATGCAAGGATCTATTTTTGGAACCTGTGTAATTCTGGTGAGCATATAATTCACTTTTTGAGGAGCTTCAAGAAGTAGACAGGTAAGTACATTTATTGCCATTATTATTAATTGCGATATGTCTTACATTATGCCCCGTCACTTGCATTGTCCTTCTGAAGAGACACCAGCTTTCAATAGGAAATCACAGCAGTCTTCCATACTAGACCACTCCGGTATCGTAAGTGGTTAGAGCGTCCGCCTCAGATGCGGGAGGTCGCGGGTTCGAACCCAGGTTGAGTCATGCCAGAGACTTGTAAAAATGATGCTTGCAGTTGTCTCGCTTGGCACTCAGCATTAAGAGGTTAGTGTTAGAACTGGTCGGCCTGGTGTCAGGATAATGTGACTGGGCGGCATAATGCCCCAGTGCTGGACATCACTATAAACTACCGCACCGCAGACATCGTATCGATATGACCGAAAAACTGTTAAAGCTACGTTCAAAATCCAAATCTCTCTCTCTCTCTCTCTCTCTCTCTCTCTCTCTCTCTCTCACACACACACACACACACACACACACACACACACACGCACACACACACACTTCCATACTAAATGTTTTGATATTTTTACCCTGGATTTCAGCTTGTTCTTCAAACAATTGTGGCAGAGATCCCATTTTATTCACTCCCATCCAGTGTAATACTTGTAATTTTAAATATGTTCTTTACAAATTATTTGTATGACATGTTTTAGCATAGAACACTATATTTTTATTGTCGGGGTTTATTTTGTATCTCATTACTTATTTGATTAAAATTAATTAGTTCTTTCACTGGGTCCTTAAACAAGTTTATTTAGGACTGTGTTGTCTTATTGTTTTTTTATTTAAAGAAAGATCATTAACTAAATCCACACCAATATGATCATCATTTTTGGTAACTTGTATCAGTTTTTCAATTGAAAATGGGGTCATGTAAAAGGGGATGCCGTCATCCATCGTCGTTCTTGGTCTTCGTTTGAAGTACTGCAGGTAACGATGTCCTGGATATGGTTCAGGTTTTGTACATATGGAAATAATGTGAGGTATTGTGGAACTGTAGTCATCCCTCCCCCTACCAATATAGATTTTCTGTTTCCTGTCCCCGCCCCCAGCGTAATGAAGGTACTGGGCACCAGTGGAATATGTCAATACCGATAAATCTCCGGAATGTAATTTTCATTTTTCTTCCCGGCCTCGAAATCTAATCATTTTCCTTAAATGTAACACAGGTAAAGCTGCAAAGCATCTTGAATGTGAGAGTCCATTTAATTAGCGGAAAGAAGGTCACTTTGTCATCCTAGGTTATCTACTCGGAAGCTCTTGCTTTTCTTAAAAAATGTGCCTTTTTCAGTTGCGTTGTTTTCGAATTTAATGCTATTTAATGCTTGAATGGTCTTGTGAAATGTGCGGTCTCCGAGAGACGGATCAGCACATGACCTTGCTATGCCTTCTCCGCTGTTTTCAGAGGCTGTAGAGAATAGGACAGGTAGTCTGAAACGTTAGATTTTCGATTGGTTATGAACATTTTTTATTTTTACAAAAGCGTTTAAATGGTATGATATTTTGGATGCAGTGTTTCTCTCTTTTGTTGCCATGAAGCCATTACTAGACGTTGATATTATCACGTCCAGGCGCTTGCTTGTTTGAAATTTTCTTTGGGGTTCAATAAACGCATCCAAGGCGCCAGCTTTATCAGCTGTAAGTTCAAATGTTCAAACATTGGTTTAGTTGATTCTGAGAAAAAATCTAATCAATATAAGCCCTGGCATCTGAGCGCCCATCGTTTGTTAAAGTAATTCCTCACACTCGATGCTTTATTTTAGACGAAAGTATCGTTCAGTATGAAGATGTGCAGTGTAGAGAAATACTGCACGATTCTGATGTTAAGTGAATGGAAACAACCGAGTATATAATAATTCTTTATATCGTTGTCTTGTCTATATTTCACTGAAACAGAATATGTACAATGGATTTGTTTTATACACTAGCAAAATCATCGTAAATGTTCACTCCCATTTGATTTCCTGTGTACCGTGTTAATATTGCATGTGACCACAGTTTATTTCAGTTAATATATTTCGTGACTGGTTTACAAATCATAGTTTTCGAAAATGAGAACAAAAATTGCAATTAATAATTCAGTGCTCAGACTTAAAAAAATATATATTTATTGTATTTGATGGGGTATGTTAACTTATAAAATGAAAGTGACTTAAATATTGATATTTACTCTAGAGTTTAATTTTAATAACTTCGACGCTATAAACAATGAAGTTTAATGTCATTTTTAATTTGCTTTTCTTCTGGCATTATTGTCTGTTTCAAATATCAAGCATTAGTCGTTTTGCTTGAATCATTTACTTTATATACTTGAATAAAGTGGCTCTAATTTGAAAGTGAGATGGCAGTTCTTTGCAGGAGATTGGATTTTAAGGGCTTTTGAACTTACTCTTAAGTTGACATCAACACCTTTATGTCTTATTATGTCTTATTATACATGTGTACAGAAGTACGCACATCCCTGTCATTCGTTACACTTATATCATTATTCATCCTTATTTGGCTATATTTTGCTTCACTTCTTTTTTAATTTAATGTATCCAATACTTTCCAGCACGTAAACAATACGTTTAATGTCACTATACGGCGACAGATGACTTGCAATTAGTAAAACGTTGGCAATCATGGCAATTTGTATTTTTTTCTGGAGATACTTTGACACAAAATTTTAGAATGTTTCAAAATTAAGAACGAATGTCAACAATGCAATACTATGTCACAAAAACGTAAACTTAAATGCTAATATAATAATTTCTGCGTGCTGTAAAAGATATAGAAATTGTCTTTAACATCAGATAGCACCTGAAGTATATACTGCACTCGTATCAATCTTATACTAAACATTATCAAGCAACAATACGTATTACAACACGGGACAAGCCATCTGGTATCATTAGTTTATTCCTCATGTATTTGAATAGGAATATAGGAAATAATATCTCCAGGTGGTATTACAACAAGGAACCATCCATCTGGCATCATTAGTTTATGAGAAATTTGGCACTAATTCACAAAATCTCAGTTAAGTTCATTTGATTCCATAGCAAAATTAGCTTTTCAATTTTTTTTTTCTTCAAAATCCATCTGCTTGAGCAAAACACATAATCATAAATCAAATAGTTGTTGTTATAACTGGTCCAAAAATTTTGGAATTTTTCATAATTTACTTTTTGAAAAGTTCTCTTCTTTTTTGTTGTATATTATTGTTTTAAAATTATACCCTTTGTTTACATAGGTTAGTCCTATTCGCTCAGCGTAAATAAAACTGCTATTAACAAAAAAAAAATTGTGCCAGTTGGGTAGATGATTTCATAATGTATGTGTACAGATTGGGATATTAAAATGTAGATCGGGATAATTCAAAAGTAGATTGGGATAATTAAAATATAGATGGGAATAATTACAAAGTAGATTGGGATAATTAAAAAGTAGATTGGGATAATTAAAATATAGATTGGGATAATTAAAAAGTAGATTGGGATAAGTAAAACAATTATAAAAATAGGTTTATATAATAATCCTATGTAGTAAAGCACGCGTTTTGTATTTGTGTTGATTACTGAACAGAATGAAATATAAAGATTGATAACAAGATGAATACAGTTCTTTTTTCTTCTGCAAATCTTGGTGGATTTTAAAAATAAATGCGAAAAACTGGGTTATATTATAAACGAGTCATACTATATGAACGTTTTATCCTCAGCGATTTAATTAAAGGGAACTTAAACACCAAGGAATTGGGTCAGATTTCCATGTTGCTACTTTCACTTTCTTGTATTTATAATTACTTCTATTTCTTAAACCCTAGTAATTTATCTAGAAATTATTACACGATATATATATATATATATATATATATATATATATATATATATATATATATATATAGAGAGAGAGAGAGAGAGAGAGAGAGAGAGAGAGAGAGAGAGAGAGGTGTATATATTTATTTTACATCAACAAAAACGATATAATTTTACAGGTGACGCAGTAAATGAAGCAAACCCTGATGTATTGAATATTTTTGTATTGTTAGCACTTTAAACTAATTAAGATATTATATGTACCAGCCATTAAGGCATCCTTTATCTTGATCCATATATCTAATATCCAAAGACAATATGCGTTCATTTGCAGATGTTTATCAAATGGACCCAAGTGGCCGAAATGTGATTGGTCATATTGAGTCAGATGGTATACGTATATGGGTATCGCACTAGTGTGTGTAGTCTCTGCTTTACACATGCGTGGTTAAGAGTGATCTATAGAGGTAAATGTCAGTGGTGAAGTCAATACCTACCTGAATAACAACCAGTGTTTGCTGCAACTGATCACGTTTTAAATTGTCAGCTTATGCTATTGTTCCAGTGACGTAGCACGTAGCAACCGCCTAAACAATCCCCAAAACTATTTGGAGGGGAGGCATATCAGTTGGTGCCTAAAATACCCATAAAACATATTTCTTACTGGGAGAGACCCCAGAATTTAGTTTGGCGAGGAGGGAGGCAGAATTTCTTGCTACGCCACTGTGAAGTTTGCATGGATTGTGTTAAACAATACGCACGACTCGTATCTCAATAACATATCATTATAGTATTCTTCAAGTAAATGCTAGTAGTGAAGCATATTGCTAAGTTATGATTTAATAAATATGACTTAGATGAATTCCATGAGAACAAGAACTTGAATTGTAATTATTATTCCGATATTCTTATATTAAATTTCAATCTTTCAATGGCAGAAAATTGTGGATCAACCTATGAAATACAAGAGAAATCGAAGTAGATCGAAATAGATAAAACCGTTTGAACATTTACTAAAGCTTGAGTCGTTGTTAGCGTTTTTAGGTCATACTTTAGTTGTAATTGGGTATTGACTTCACTCATTTCGTTTAGATAAAATCTCAGACTCCACAAGTACACCGATAGTCTCGTGCATATTGATAATATTCCGCCCTCATGCAACGACTTTAAACAGATTATGTTACATTTGATTTGCATCACAACAAAATTATCAAAGTCATCGATAGATATATCACCAAATACATCAAGATAACACACTTTAACTCCAGCAATAAGGCTTCTTTGACATTCCTAAGAAGAAAAAAAATACATTTTTAAAATTATTTTCTGTGTTGACTTGCAGATCGAATGTAGCATTGAATGCAAATTTATATGGATATTATTGGTATGCAAAATAACAAAACTATGATGGTACCATCATGCCAACTTACACCTATCATATGAAAGTCTGACAGTTCCTAATTGAAATGTACTCTCTGAATTACTAACAGGCCAATGGAACTGAATTTTCAAACGATAAGCGCAAGTCGGTATGGTTATATGTGTTATGTACCCAATATATCTATTACTGTACAGAGAAAAAAATCACGAAATAATAAATGAAGGGACGATACTGACATATCCAGTATTCAGAACTGGCTTTTAATTAGTAACTAATTAGCCCTCGTTTCTAATATGCTTTAAGTATAAATTCACTGTGGTTTTCTTAATTAAGGCATGCTATTATTTTACGTGCAATATACAAGAATACTTAACTAATGCAAACGAGTTTAAGGACTCAACCTTAACTTTGACGGTAAATAGAGGTATTCAAGATAGCGACGAATCGCCTTGTAGTACTGGTAAATATGTTGTATTGGGTACAAAATACGTTTACATGTGTTTGGGGATCACTGGATCGGAGATTTTGATCATGGATTTTTTTTAATCGCATACACCCCATCAAGGATAAGTGGCTATTTAATTGAGCCAAAATTTCAAAGTGAATGAACCAAGCAATATCTCTCATTTACTGAAATAAATGCCAGATATAACAGAACAACCGTGAATGCATTCTTGTTCTTAAAAGTATTAAAAATGAGCTTTCTTGGTAAAGTTTTTTAAGATTAAGCCGACATTGTTAAAGACAGAAAAACGATGTACGTGTCCACCACAATAGGGTGTTTACGTCTTTTCGTTCCACAGTAGAATTTATAGTTACTGTAATGCAACTTAAAAGAAAAGATTGAACAGAATGACAAAGGTTCTAACAGTGTAGTGTTTCATCAAATTTAAATATGCTATAGTTCCGAAAGAAAACCTAATATCATACCATAGTCAACTATTAAATTATCGTATAAATAATATTTCCCACTGAAATTTATTCACATGCAATGATCATTGCCTCTGAAAGAAAACGAAAATATATCCTTGATGGCGGTTTTGTATTTTAGTCTGATGTGCTGAAAATCATTTTCTAGAGTAGAAGAAACCGTTGGCGGACAGCCTTGGCAATGGCGATTTTTACAAGCGCTTTCAAACTGGCAATAGCTTGGAGCAAATTGTTGTTTAGAAGTAGACATCTCATGAATCTTTTCATTTAATCGTTTACATGAGTGACGTAGATTACATTGTAGTTTGAATTATTTTCAGAATCACTTTTTGCTGATTAATGTACTTGATCTGAAGGTAGAGAATACACGTTTTATTTTATTTTTTGTCTTACGGATTTTTAAACATTGCTCATTTTTTATTCATACTTTGATCAGTGTTGCCCAATGGACCTTTGAAATTGAATATAATATTAATAATCACTCCAGATTTTGCGTTCTACTCCCTAAGACACTTGTAAACTGGATTGAAGATTACTTATCATTTTTATTAAAATTACTGGATATTTATATTAGCATTCTTATTGGAAATTTTATTTGATATGTAATCTGTATTTATGACCTTGGATGTGCTTATTTCATTATATGTATTAAATTGTCTGACAATATAGTTTTTATGGGCATCCTGGTAGGCATAAAAGAATGTTGAATACTTTTGAAAGACTCATCCATCTTTGTTTTCCCTAAACAGATACTCTTTATTCAGTATTTTGGCATAAACAATGGTAACGTTAATTTTTCCACATCTCCGCTGTCTTGTTTTAAAACAAATGCCCTTGTTAATCGGGGTAATACATTAGCTGTATTAACATTCAACCCATTACTTTACTCTCTTTTCCAGCACAAATTCAACTGTAGATAGTTCCCTTCATACCATTACAAATTATCGTCTTCACTGTACAACTGAACCTAATGTGCCATTTCCTTCTAAATTAATTTTAGCACTTATTGGTTTATGTTCTTTTGAGTACTAATCTATGATAATTGTCTAATGATAAAACGTACATCGTGAACATGGCTCAAAAGTTTTATTACCTTTGCACATAATGTTACTTTTTCTGAGGATGTACATTTGAAATCACATTTTCTCAAGTTATCCATAACTCGTGGAACTTTTTGGACAGAAACACAAAGTGAAGAAATATCTAGTTTTGCGTCTATCGCATGCATATGTTAGACAGTGTATATCTCTTTATGCAGGTCGAATGATCTTTTTCAGCATATATAAAGAGGAACCACATATTTCAAGTTTATTACAGAAACCCATGACCTTACTTTATTTCTTTATAATTTATGGATTATTCATAATTTACGATAGCACGATAAGTGCGAGGATAGCAAAGTGATTTTATCACTTAATTAGTTTACATTGTGCCAGTCAGTCAAACGATTTTTGTCCCCCACTTTTAGAGGCGTATGCTTATTTCCTTTCGTATGCAAAGGTTCTACAACATAAATATATTTACATAATTGTAGTCAGTTATTTTAAGTGTCAGAAAAAAACATATATACTCATATATAAACAGTGGTTCATTTTTGTCATCTAAAAAAGGACTGGATAATTTTTTGTAACGTTTTCTGTGTTACCAGGGATAGGAACAGCTGGTGAGATCCTCAAGATTCATAACGTGTCCCGCTATTGTGACGGAACATACGAGTGCGTTGCTTACAACGAAGTGGGTCCCGCAGTAACTAGGCAGATGAATGTCCTAGTAGAGTGTGAGTATTGGATTTTAAAAACTAATGACGAAGCGTCAACTAGAGTGTGTCTCAAGACACAGTATGCTTTGATTTCAGTCGCATATGATACACCTTAGATAAGATTATTGTTAGCATTGTCATTGAGGAATAAAACAATGTATAATGTGCTGATTATTTTTGCCCCCTTAAGATTAGAGGTTTTCCTATTCTTCATCCGTAAGTAATATTACTTTACAAAACAGTTAACCATCAGTACAAAAATACTATGTTTTTCATGTTCCAATCGTATGTAGTGTTTAGCATGGTTTTGAAGATTATGACACAAAAAGTTATAAACGGTGCGTGGAAAAAAAGCACGTACATTTCAACCTAAACAATGCCTTGGACAATAAAGATCACAAACACATACACATACACACACACTCACACAAACACACAAGAATAAACAGTTATGTCATGGCACAGAGAAATAAAGTTATTAAAATATTCTCAACTAAAGAATAAGAACAGATTATAGAATAATTAGAAGCATGTCTTACGAAACACATCTATGCTTAGGGTACACAGAATGTATTGAAACCGAGTTAAGAGCACAACGGAACTTTACTACTTAGTATAGCCTCAATACATTCGTCATTACGAGGAATCTGGTTCACGTATGCGTGTCACCCAGAGCCAGTATTTTCACTCCTAGACTTTACGTCCCAGTGTATCTTCAAATACGCATAATAAAGATATCAAGCCCAACTAGTCTGTCCATATTTTAATACTGAAAACTTCGAAAGAATTATTATAATTTTATATAGTTGTATACATTGCTCGAACCCCGATAGCATGATCTAAAACAGTTCCAATCAGACCTACTGTAAGTAAGTATCGTATGCTTCAGATTCAGCTGTCCTCTTCTGATTTGGTCAAGTACATGGATGACCTTAAAAGAAGATATCGATCCCTTTCAGATCCTCCAGAGATTACGCTTCCAACACGGCGTATAGGACAATATCCCGGGCGGGAGACCATTTTAGACTGTGAGATCACGGCTTATCCACACGGGGTCATGTATTGGATGAAGGATGGAATGGACCTGGATTTTATGAATGAAGAAAAATACCGGATAGAACTTTACAGTGGAAATGATGACAGCAAAAAGAAAACTTTAAGTTTAAGAGTGAAGGATATAACAAAGATCGATTACGGCGAGTACACTTGCTTTGCAAAAAATTTCCTTGGACAGGATCAGGAGTCCATGATTCTGTATGGTAAGATAACGTTCCCGCTTGTCTGTGTATGTTTGATTAGGATTTATAACGTAGCTTTAACAATTTTTCTGTCATATCGCTACGATGTCTGCAGCGTGACCGTTTATAGTGACGTCTAGCACTTAGGCATCATGCCGCAGACATGTAGCATGATTTCCCACCCAGTCACATTATTCTGACACCAGGCTGACCAGTCCTAACACTAACCTCTTAATGCTGAGCGCCTAACGAGGCAGCTGTTAGTACCATATTTGTAAGTCTTTGGTATGACTCGGCCGGGGTTATCCTCACACCTCCCACTTTCGAGGCGGACGCTCTAACCAATAGGCCACCAGAGCGGTCCCGCAAGTCTGTGAGAAAAAAAGGCTATTAACTGAAATCGAAAGGGGAAAAACCCCTTCCATCGATTATTATAATATGTATGTACTTACATGTGTATACTTAGTGTTTAAGGACGTCTTCCCAAACAACAAGTCGGTGTATATTTACCATTTAAATGTTTCATTTTATAGTAATCCTGCACAATCATTATTATACTTTCTGTCCTGGTGTAATATAAGCCTTCTTCATTATAGTGTCTTGTAAATAAGTATGATGTAGATGATGACTGAAATGCGATATCAAAAGAAATAATGAAAAACTAACAATAACGTGACTAATACTTATATTTAACTCGATAAGAAATATAGAAATGATTGCATTTTTTCAGGCAAAATTAAATCGTTTTTATCTATAGAAACAAAACTAAACTAAGGTTCATTACCAGTTGTCTTTAGAATCATATCTTATCTGTCCATAAAGACATATCATTATGTTAAATGTTCGAACCATTGATTGAGTTGAACATTCCCTATATGAACGCACGCTCATCCATTTTTCTGACTTCATAAAATGTAATGAAGAGATAATAACACTGAAGGCTCTTTCAAACTGATAATGACTTGCTACAAGTTCATACACCACATTGTAATTTTTGTTCCAATTTTCAGATTATTCCATTCACGATGTGAAGATTGACACAACGACATCTACTGTGCGGCGGATAGTACATGCTGTTACGAAAAGCAACGCAATTCCTTCGCTTCAAGGGACTGAATTGAAGCCAAGCGTAGTAGTAAATCGTTTACCTTACCCAGAAGGCAACAAAATCCAGGGTAAAGACATCTCTGTCATCCAGTCTCCTCCCGAGAAACACAAGTCCCCGGGGGTTCAATGTTCCGGGGTCCACGTTCCTGTTTGTACGTTGAAAAAAAAGTTCATGGCATAAATATGTTAACTGCATTTCAAAATTTATCTGCTTGATCCTTGCTTCCTTTGGCGAAAATGGAAACTCAAACTGGATATGTCTTTTATTTTTTAGTTTGTCATTTGATTCTTTAATATACCTAAAGCATGAATTAGTAAAACATTACTTATTATTACGAAATATCGAGGGCATACAATATGCTGAATTATATGGTACTTAATATTCATACATTTTGACTTAAAATTATTGTGATGATATATGCTCAATAGGGCTGAATTACAGACCCTTTCCGTTATTTGTGAACCTATTTTGATTTTAATTAAAGCAATCCTATTTTTCGAAAATATATAACACAAATAATTAAAGAATCACACAGGTAAAATTGATTTTTGTCTTTAATAGCAAATATAAATTTTCATGAAAATGTTTCCACTACCAAGGCTTGTAAAATTCATTTATATTAGAATAGTGCCTTATCTGATTACTATGGCAATACAAATGTTTGGCTACGTTACTGTGCAACGTTTTCACATTATTACATTGTTCATTATTTATAAGAATATTTTATCAACTAATTGTGTATTTTTATCGTACTGTGTAACAGCCTGAAATGAGTGTAGTATGAAACCCATATATTCCTAATCTAACCGAGTATCGTCTCTTCTTGTAATCTTTGCATGCAAGCTTTGCTTCTCTTGTTGGGGATAGTTTGCATATGACCCAGTTGGTTTGGATTCTTGGAACGTTTCCAATTTATGCTCATGAAAATAATATATAATTAATCATACTTTGCTGCCATCTACCAAATATTATAATAGCTTTTTCCATTTTTCTCTTTCATTAAGCCTCATAGCGTCTTGTCTATAATGCTCATACATTAAATATATAACGGCCAATTTTCTAATTTTGTATGTCTTTTACTTTTTGGAGGAGTGGCATGGTCATCTACTATCATAATGAGAGAAAGAAAGAGAAATCATTTGTATCGAAGTGACATTTAATTATTACGTAGAATGCTTTTTTACACCCATAAGATTAAATAGAAATTAAATAGAAATTAAAGTATTATTAAAAGTCAAAGTTAAAAATCTTTGAAGAACCATTATTAGATGACATTTCTTGTTTTAAAAAACTAAACTCATTTGAGCAAAGAAAATAAATTTTAGGAAAAGGGTTTTAGCAGTGAACACTGTTAGCGTATTTCAAAGATATCGTTTAGAACATTCTCATATGAGGAGAGATCATATTCATAAAATATATTAACGATTAGTGCAAAAAGTATCTGACACGAAAGTTTTCGTAATTCTTATATCTTTACATTTTGAGAAATCTGAAACGTCTGGTTTCCATAGTGTATCCGTCAGCAAATAGCCAAATAATCACACGAATATGGCATATACTGGTAGTAAAATTTATAAAATCCAGAAAGCATTCATAATTGTGATATCTCCTTGGAGTTTTAATCTCTTTTCTTTTTAAATATGTTTTCTTTTCTTTGATCTTTTTGTTTTGTTTTAACATTATCTGTTTTAGTTTGTCTTTTATCTTTACAGGTGCAGACAAACCATACAGAAATATTAACTCCGTAACATCTATTCATAGCCAGTGGACTCTTATTAGCGTACTGGGATACTGGAACATTATTTTGTTGGCATTGAAAACATTAAGTTAACAATATTTGTTTTTAAAAAGCCTCACCCTCAGTGTTGAATCTATTGCCAGATAGGTTTTATGGCAAAGGAAGTTCAAGACGAGACTCATATGGTTCAGCTGAATAATGCAAAATACACAAATTGTCTAAAGAATGATACTGCCGAGGTAACGATATGGATGATTTCGAACATCGAAAGATATATATAATTTGGGGTTCATTGCAGACAATTATTTTGGATCGACGTGTATTTTAGGTGCCAATTCCTCGTGAGCCTAAGAGAAATTCCATGTTGATATGCTATTTGGTAAATCGTTCTGATCGAACGAATATGGTCAAACTTTAATAATTGAAAGAAATTTAATTCAAGGAAAATTTTAGACTTCTAAGTGAAATTATCTAGCCTGTGAATGTTTAAAAATGTTATACAAATGGGATTGAGGTCAGTTTGAATTTGCACTGGTTATGTTGCACTTGTGTTAATATGTCAAAACAAGCCAAATGAACAGAAAATATTATTTCCATCCAAACCTAGTTTTGAAAGATTGAGAAAGAAAATACTTTCTCATTCTTTTCACAATTTTTCTGTTTTTTTTTATTTCTTATTGGAGGTGGTTTTCCACAGACTAAGCTAGTTGCTCTATACTGTCTTTATATGATAGGGTGCGAGAGTTGCTCTACACTGTCCTTATATGATAGGGTGCGAGAGTTGCTCTATACTGTCCTTATATGATAGGGTGCGAGAGTTGCTCTGTACTGTCCTTATATGATAGGGTGCGAGAGTTGCTCTATACTGTCCTTATATGATAGGGTGCGAGAGTTGCTCTATACTGTCCTTATATGATAGGGTGCGAGAGTTGCTCCTTTTCAAGAATGAATTATTACCCTCAATGTCAAACTAAAAAGACTCCAACAGGTATTTCATATATGTATAAAAGAACATGTCTCTCACATGTATTTCATATAAACGAATAAGTCTTAACGAGTATTTCCGATATACGATATATTACATCCATGAAATATTACATTATAGATCTTTGTGTCAAATAACCAAAAAGAATTAGACAATAGTTATGATAAATTTTATTTAAATACGAAAACAAAGAACTGTACCCCGGGAAACGAAAATTTGTTTCACGTAAAATTGGAAAGTTCGTTGATTTAACCGAGACGGATTTTGTCTGTATGTGAATATTTCCGGATGTTATTTAATTTTTTATTGAAATGCAGCATGCAGTTCGTTTCATTACACTGTGTATTCTTATTGAAAATATAGATATTATTCGAAAAGCTGATATCATTTTTTAATGTAGGCGTGTAGATGCCTGAATAGGTTGAAATGGACACATGAAGACAACTCGTCTCACACGGAATAAATGGAAACAATCCTTTTTATTTGTAAAACCATATGTATTAACAACAAGGTTGAATCTGGAAATATTGGTTAATGTAGTGGCATGTTTGTACCATACATCGGAATGAGGGTATGTTACATACGAGAAGGGATATTCATTTTCACAAATGAAAAAAATTACATTCCGCATATTTTAATTTACTGTGGCCACTTTAATTTATCATATTCTATTAATAAATCAAAACCATAGAATTGTTTCCTTTGCAAAGTAGCATTGGGATCATTCACATATACACTTTGCATTCTTTGAGTGATATTTGTGTACTGCATTGATGTCCTAGTCAACTAATATTCAACGTACGTTTTGATACAAGTTCAAACATCTTTCGGAGAATAATATGAGATATACAGGTGTGTTAAATGCATGGATCATGAAAGTGTAGTTATAATTGAATACTGTTTTTGAAAAATCAGAATGAATGGGCTTATGTCAGTTTATCTAATTAATCCATTTAATACACCGTATCTTCTGTCGGTCCCCTATGCTTTCGGTTGAAACAGTATTCGCTTCTGTTTTTGGCAGTATTATCTTATTTGTGGGTATCTATGTCGGATATAATACAATATGATGCGTGTATACGTATATATGTAAACCGTATGCATTTTATTCTTTTTCCTAATGCACACATGCAAGACACATAATGTACAATAATTTTACAGTATGTATGTTCCTCAATGAATCAAGTTATTCACATTTACATTAATATCATTTAGACCATCAGTATATATCTTATCTCTTAGCCACCTATATCGTATCAGCATTAAGCTATATGTCGGCTTATTGATGGACCTGTCTATTTGGATTTCAATCAAAGTGTCTGACACGCTTTACTTATAACAGTCATTACTTAACGCCCGGCCGCCGCCCCCCCCCCCCCCAATACGTTAAACCCTCACTTAAGAATTCTTATTCAATTAGTCCTCAACTGCCTGACTATACTATAGTTCTGTTTCAGAGCATGTATATTTTCCTATCTAACAATTTATTCTTGAATAGTTTTACCGTCTGTAACTAAACATACAAGAAGTGTGTTTGATTTACCAAATTCATAAGACAAGCAAATTTAATTTTCAAAATATTTCAATGTTGTTTTAAAAATGTTTGCTTGTAAGCTTTTGTTGAAATGGATGGCGTATTTGGAAGATAGATTCAATTTACCTATATAATTTAGGTCAATAAATGTACCACCTTACAATGCATTTACAATCGTTTGTGTCTTCATTGCTTTTAACTATAACTCAGTATTCGTTGAATTGCAGCTTGGAAAAAGAGGAATGGTCGATACGAGACCGCAAGCTCGACATATTTTTCCAACATCATCATCTTATAAATAATATTTGGCCCCCAAACAATATTTTGCATAAATGGAAGGTGGCACGTGAAAGTGCACATGGCTACCAAAACAAACCTTACACACATGGCTACCTAAACAAATCTTACACACATGTCTACCAAAACAAACCTTACACACATGTCTACCAAAACAAATCTTACACACATGTCTATCTAAACAAACCTTACACACATGTCTATCTAAACAAATCTTAGACACATGTCTATCTAAACAAACCTTACACACATGTCTACCAAAACAATTCTTACACATGTTTACCAAAACAAATCTTACACACATGTCTACCAAAACAAACCTTAGACACATGTCTACCAAAACAAACCTTACACACATGTCTACCAAAACAAATCTTCCACACATGTCTACCAAAACAAATCTTGCACACATGTCTACCAAAACAAACCTTACACACATGTCTATCTAAACAAATCTTACACACATGTCTACCAAAACAAATCTTACACACATGTCTACCAAAACAAATCTTCCACACATGTCTACCAAAACAAACCTTACACACATGTCTACCAAAACAAATCTTCCACACATGTCTACCAAAACAAACCTTACACACATGTCTACCAAAACAAATCTTACACACATGTCTATCTAAACAAACCTTACACACATGTCTACCAAAACAAATCTTACACACATGTCTACCAAAACAAACCTTACACACATGTCTACCAAAACAAACCTTAGACACATGTCTAACAAAACAAATCTTACACATATGGATACCTAAACAAACCTTACACACATGGCTACCTAAACAAATCTTACACACATGTCTACCTAAACAAACCTTACACACATGTCTATCAAAACAAACCTTACACACATGTCTACCAAAACAAACCTTACACAAACGTCTACCAAAACAAACCTTACACACATGCATATCAAAACAAACCTTACACACATGTCTGCCAAAACAAACCTTGCACACATGTCTACCGAAACAAATCTTACACACATGTCTATCTAAACAAACCTTACACACATGTCTACCAAAACAAAAATTAGACACATGTCCAACAAAACAAATCTTACACATATGGCTACCTAAACAAATCTTACACACATGGCTACATAAACAAATCTTACACACGTCTACCTAAACAAACCTTACACACATGTCTATCAAAACAAACCTTACACACATGTCTACCAAAACAAACCTTACACAAACGTCTACCAAAACAAACCTTACACACATGTATATCAAAACAAACCTTGCACACATGTCTACCAATACAAATCTTACACACATGTCTACCAAAACAAATCTTACACACATATCTACCAAAACAAATCTTACACATATGTCTACCAAACCAAACCTTACACACATGTCTACCAAAACAAACCTTACACACATGTCTACCAAAACAAATCTTACACACATGTCTACCAAAACAAACCTTACACACATGGCTACCTAAACAAACCTTACATACATGTCTATCAAAACAAACCTTACACACATGTCTATCTAAACAAATCTTAGACCCATGTCTATCTAGACAAACCTTACACACATGTTTACCAAAACAAACCTTACACACATATCTACCAAAACAAATCTTACACATATGTCTACCAAACCAAACCTTACACACATGTCTACCAAAATAAATCTTACACACATGTCTACCAAAACAAATCTTACACATATGTCTACCAAACCAAACCTTACACACACGTCTACCAAAACAAATCTTACACACATGTCTACCAAAACAAATCTTACACACATGTCTATCTAAACAAACCTTAACACATGTCTACCAAAACAAACCTTAC